>JAWVWS010001156.1:0-25000 GCA_033807775.1 Saussurea involucrata
TTTCTATCATATCAATTATTGAATGAACGCGTTAACTTGTTGTATTCTACTATTGTTTGATCCATATTGGATGCATGCTCTCTCTCTCTCTCTCTCTCTCTCTCTCTCTCTCTATATATATATATATATATAGGAAGGATCATGCGAGAAGTTAAACATTATGCATGAAAGCGAGAAGTGTGATATCATATATGATTAAACGTCTATGTATTGCCAATGCAACTTGTGTTTAATCATATATGATTAAGCTTGTGTATCATATATAATATCACACTTCTCGCCTTCTCGCATAAGGTTTACCTTCTCGTTTGAACCTGCCCCTATATATATGAAGAATCATGCGAAAAGTTTAACATTATGCAAGAAGGCGAGAAGTGTGATATCATATATGATTACATGACATGTGGGTGTGTTTAATCATATATGATTAAACGTCCTTTTATGCATATATATATACATATATATATAGGGTCAGGTTTAGGGTAAAACCTCAAAAAAATGGAAAACTGAGGAGCACCCTAGTAGCCCTTCATCTGGAAGATATGCACTTGTGCATACAAGTAATTTGTAACAGGTATACGTGCATAAAATCAAAAAAAACAACTAAACTACTTGTATACACAAATGCATATCATCCAGATGAAGGGCTACCATCTCGTTCCTCAATTTTCCATTTTTCTGCGGGTTTCCCTAAACCATCCTCTCTCTATATATATATATATATATAGAGAGAGAGAGAGAGGGAGGTTCAAGGGAAAACCTAAAAAAAACGGAAAACCGAAGAACACCCTGGTGGCCCTTCATCCGGACGGTATGTACTTGTGCGTACCGGTAATTTATGTTGTTTTATTGGTTTTTATGCACAAGTGTATTATGCACTTGTGCATATGCACAAATGCATGTTAAAAATTACCTGTATGCATAAGTGCGTACCGTCCAGATGAAGGGCTACCAAAGTGTTCCTTATTTTTGCCGTTTATTTGAGGTTTTCCCCTGAACCTGACCTATATATATATATACATATATATATATATATATAGAGAGAGAGAGAGAGAGAGAGAGAGAGAGAGCGAGAGAGAGAGAGAGAGAATGGTTCAGGAAAACCTCAAAAAATGGAAAACTGAGGAACTCCCTGATTATCGTTCATTTTACGGTATGCACATGTGCATGCATACGTGCATAAAAATCAACTAAAAACTCTAGTTACTTGTATGTACATGTGCATACCATCCTACTAAACGATTACTAGAGTGTTCCTCAGTTTTTTCATTTGGTTTGTGTTTTTCTATGTGTTTTTCATATACGTTGTTAGAACCTAAGCAACTTTAAAAGATGATTCAATTGATAAATATGTATAATGTTGCATCTGAAACTTTTTGAAACATGAATGAAGCATTCTAATGGAACAACTAAACATTGCACTGGTGTTGAAACTTAACATAAACAATACTTTTTATTGCTTATAGTACAGTTTATTCACCTTGTATGCATGAGTACTGATAACACCAAGTTTGAAAAATGTCTGGTTGAGCAATTGGGCTAAAAATTGAAGTACAATTTATGTTGCCCAAAACAGTAGCTGAGGCAACTTGGATGCTAGTTGCTGAAGATGAAATCACTTGACCAACTCTCCTGAGTGCAAAAATCCATGCGAGTTTGCAAGTTAGTTGGACTGTTGTAACTAACTTGCAAACTCATTTAAAGGTGTTGGACGATCTTCTTAGCTATTATACATTAAGAGAGTTTTTACAATCCTAGAATTTTGGAGATATTTTTCTTACATTCATGAATTTTTTCATTGTTTTATTTGTTAATACATGAACTAATATTTAGATGTTAGGGGTTGGTTTAGCTTTGTTTAAACATATGCTCATGTAATTTCGGACTTTTATCAGTTTTTTCTTAGTTAATATAATGGAGCATATGATTTGGGTTTTAATACTTTTGTGAGTCTAATCAACTTTCCTCCGATTTGTTAGTTATAAATTATATTTGAGAGAGTTAATTAATAACTAGAACTAGAATTGTATGCCCAAGGTGAGAAATTAGATAGAGATATAACAAGTAAATCTTAGTACTGTTACAATCTTGATTCTAATGTTTTTTGAGTCCAAATGTTGAGATCGAGAGAAAAAACTTGTGCTTTTCAAAATAAAATTCGTTGTTACTTCAGAAAGAACAACAGTGATTTTAGAGATTAGGTATTCGTTAAAGAGAATGCTTGATAATTGTTTTAAGTAAAGTGTTCATTGGTGAAAACCATAGAACCCTCAACTATTTTATTCATAAAAAAGTTCCTAAAGTCAATTATTGTTCCATTCTAATTTTATTTAATTATTAGTTTCTATTTTAAATTCCAACAATTCATCTTTGGATCATTCAGTTAATAGTGAATATAGTCATTGCGATACTTAGTTCCTAATTCACTTGTTCGATACTCGTACTTCCATGTAATATTATTTGATTCGACACATACACTTGCGGCTAGATTAGGGGGTGTAAACCCGCCTATCAAGTACGAACTTCATTTTAATGTACTAAACTCGTTCAAATTCTATCATGATCTCATTGACAATTGACCTTAAGCTCTTTTCTCTCTTCTTCATAATTCGAATGGTTAACATCATCCTTATTCGGGTGGTCAATCTACAACAAAAGGCAACCAAAATGGTGCTTTTTGGCATGGTTGTTTTTCAAACCAAAAAACTTGTGAATACGCTCAACTAATATTGTAAGTACCTTTTCACTTTTGATATCTCTCCATTAAGGCTACACCAAAAAACGTTGGGTGTATATCGATCTTATTGTTAGTCCAAGCTCTTCAAGTGGACGAGTTGAAGATTATGGATAACATTGGAACAAAGTCATTAGTTGGTAAGAAATCGCATGGAATAGCGTATCATCCTGTGTCTTAAAAACTTGAAAGTTGCAAGTATTAAAAAAGGTTAAGACTAGCTAACAATCGGACCAACATTTTTTGTAACTTGGTTTGGGAATTATGATTGTTGATGTCTATATTTAGTAAAGTTGGTTAAATATTTTGATTTGGGTTTGCTATAGTTTAAGCGTGTTACGACAGGTTTCTTGGATTGTGTCTCAATGATGGTTTTAGAGTTTTTGAACATGTAATGTCATAATTACAAGACGTTGTTGGTTAAACTTCATGATTTAGATCAATTTTTGCAAAAGTTTCAACCGTATCTATAAGTGGTGTATGTTGATTTTTTTGTTGATGTTCAACTATTTTAATTGTACCCAAACAGTCTTGAAAGGCCCTAACTAAACGAGTACAATTTGTGTGCCCTTTTGATATGGTTTGTGTTTTTCTATGTGCTTTAGATGAACCTCTTAATTAAACCCACCGACCATAATAAGTCAATAAGACTTATACTTACCCGGTTGGTTAATGTAAGACCCAGAAAATTTAGACTTCCTAATCCCAAATAAATTGGATATTCTGAAATTTAGATCTCTTTTATTTATATGAAACTTTATTTTGATCTTGCTAAAAGCCAAGTCGGGTCATGAAGGCATCTCGGGATTGTAAGGTGGTGGCGGTACATTCAGGGTGAGAGTGCCCACGATTGTGACGGGGGTCACTATAGCGGGTGGCACAATCGCGAGGGAGGGTGGAAACTCTTGGTACGTTTTTGGCGATGGTGCCAGGCGAGAGTACCAGGGTCACTATCGCGTGTCACAACCGCGAGAAGTGTTCCACGGCCTTGTGGGGAACGAACGACTATGCCCGCGAGAGTGACACGTGTCACAATCGCATGGCAAGGTCTTCGGGCGCCTGTTTGAGTATAAAAAGGGGGAAAACGAGGGTTTTGTCACTTTTACAATTTTGGACTTTTGGAAACGATTTTGGAGCTTCGATTTTGGTAAGGAAAACCCTAAAACACCCCTCTTCATTTATTGTAAAGCTTTAAGGCATTAATGGTGAATCTTTCCACTTCTAGGAGGTGATTGTTAGGGAGTCTCAAGTGTTCTTCACATTCTTACTCCTCTACACTCTCTTAGGGTTTGGGTTTTCTACAAACCCATCAAGGTGAGTTATTCTAACCCACTAAACTTACATATGTTTGATTCCTTAAGTTTACTTGTGATATTTGCTTATATTTATTTGCTAACATCCTGTTCTTGGTAAATGTAACCTAACTTTCCATTTATGGAAAGTTTAGGGTTTTGAACTTGTCAAAGGTGATGACAAGGGATGAACTTGCTTATTTGATGCTATGAGAATGTGCTATTGAGTAGAAAACATATCCTCTCTCTCTTTGTATGGATTTGAGTAATTGGGGTCAAAACTAGGGTTTGACCTAAATGGTGATTTTGGATTAAGAAATGATAATTGTTATCTTCTTGTGTGATAAATACTTTCCAAAACTATATGTGATGGATGTGGTGCTTTAATATCGAAATAGTACAATGATGAGATTATTTGTGAGAAGTTATCCAATTGTTGTTGATGAGATGAGAATTTCCTTTGGGAAAGATAATGGACTAAAGACCCGGTTTGGGTTGATGTCTTAATGGACTAAAGACCCGATTTGGGTTGATGTCTTAATTGACTAAAGATCCGGTTTGGGTTGATGTCTTATATGAATGCAATGATGCGGTGTACGGGAAATCGGTAACGGTTGGAATGTTGCATTAGCTATGATGTATTCAAGCTTTATTATACAACTGTTATTCTTGCTGGGCTTAGGCTAACACTTCTTCTTATGTTATGTTGTGTTTAGCAGGCCTTCCTAGCGGTGGGACTTCCCGGGGTTGAGGGAAGTGTGATGAAGAGGGATAGCATTTTTGAGATAAAGAGATAGCGGCGTTTGATGGCCATAGTCGAGCGTTCTTTTGTAATTGAGATAACGACACCCAAACTTAATCTAAGCAAATCGGAAATTATATTAGTAGGTTGTTGTTAATATATCTCATTTTGGTTGTTGTAAATGCTCCACACGCAAACTCTTGGAAAATCAATGTTCTTTAAATGATAGTTCCTTTCGCAAAATTTTCGGCACAATTTTACCCTAATTTTAGGGTGTTACAGTTAATTTGTTAATAGTATACAACTTCTTATGTAAACCCCGAGGTATAATAATTGCTAGCCTTACCTCTCATGTTATTCAGCAACCAAGTGAGATTCATGATTTACATATCACTCAATAATAAAAGTACCAATGTACTATAACTTGTTAAGTTGTACAGAAACAAATGGGTAAGATTTGCTAATCTTATCCAATTGTTTAATCAACAAGATTTTTGTGATCCCAGAGACAAGTAATTAACAAGATAAGATCTCACAAGTCATCCCTATATTCATAGTTTTCCAATGGTGTTTACAATATAGAGAGATACAATTGAACTAGAGTTGTGAACATTACTAACAAATGAACTAGGAGAAGCTATTTATACTTAAGCATAGAAATTACATTTTAGATCCCTCAACTTGATACAACTATGTAAATTTGACACTAACATTCTCCCCCTTTGTATCAAAAGTTGAGTAGTCAGTTGAGCTCTTCCGGAGGAACGTACTTCTTCCTCATTATGAAGATCACCTCAAAACTTCTAAGGGCACGTCGGTACTCAATTCTTTGGTTTATAACTTCCAGGGATTTATCGACTAGCTTTCTCACTTTGGGCTCCAACACCATTGACTTATCATCATCTCTCTTGACCTTGTTATCCAGATGCATCTTCAGTAACTTCAGTGTACCATCTAAATATTTGTTCATTTCAATCAACCTCAGAAACGTCTTCTTCTTTTTCCGATTGAAGTATACAATCCCAAATTCTGGTTTCTCCAAGATCTTGTAAACTGGAACACCTTCAACATCAACCAGTCTTTGATTAGGCTTAAGAATGTTGACTCTTGTTTGGTTTGCTTCAAGACCATTTGAAAGTTGGTAAGATAAGAAAATTTGACCAGGTTCTTCATAAATCTTTTGACTGCTTCGTAGGCTTCTCACCATTCTAAATTCGTTATGCCCCTTTTACCAAGAATGTCATATAGATCTAACAATACACCAACCTCATGGTTTACCATCTTTTCTGATCACAGTGAACTCAGGATACCACAGATTCAGAAGTTTCCTTAATTCACTCTTCTCAATCTTTACTATCCTCTTCTCAGTCCTTACCACCTTCATCTTCTGGTCCTTATTTTTCATCATGTAGATGTATCCAGTCTGATGAAACTGATCCATCTTCTCTATGCCATACAACTGAACCAAATTAATAGACTGAACATTCTTAACAAACAAATTACTTTTCAAATCTTCCTGGAATGGTGTCAGAATCATCACCCTTTGCCATTTCTTGCCTTTGCTTGTCTGATTCTCTGGATTAACAATTTTATGTACCAATCTGACCTCTCTTTCAGAAACTAGATCTGGAATTCCCTCTGGTATATCAGGTATGTCAGGAATAACAATCAAAGGATCATCCTGTTGTAACATATTATCATAATCTTTCTCATCATTATCATCAGCAGGCTCATTCTCTACAGTGAACATTTCATCAATCTTCTCTTTTATTCTGTTATCTAACCTTTCAGGTTCATCATCATCATAATGTATATCCACAATATCTTGAAACAAACTACCCACCATCGTTTCCTCCTCAGTTCTATTATCACCACCATCATACTTTTCAACCATCAGTGTGATATCATCTAGAACCTCCATAGCAGTATTATCAGCCTGCTGTTCTGATTGTCCTCCGAAACCCTGATCAGATTCTTCAAGCTCAACAACATTACCAGAACCAATTGCAATATCAACTCTTGCTCTCTGCTCCCCCTCATGGTGATCAGGATCATCCTGATCATCATGCGTTTTCGTTGTAGACTGAGCTTGAGACTTGCAAGATTGCTCAATAACTGAAACTCTGTCAGAAAGTGACTGAAAACCTGAGGTTAATTGTTGAATGGATAACTGAATGGCTTGTATATAAGACTTAGTTGCCATCTGAGATTGAATCTCCGTTTGTCTCCTCAAAAGTCCAACTAAATTCACCTCCTCCTGATCAATATTGTCACCTTGCTCAAGTAATCTAGGAAGAAGTTGTGATTTCAGCTCAAGGGTAGGTAGGGTTTGTGTTGGTTGAGTAGTTTGGCTAGGAATAGATGATGTGGATGAATGTGGTAGGGGTTGAGTATCAGGTTCAGTTTCATGTGTTGGCATCACAGACTTGACTTTAATTGCTCTTTGGACATCCTCCGACAACTTGCTTATCGTTCTGTTCACTTCCTCCTTTTGATTCTTAAAAGATACGCTCAAAGCATCAATTGCCACCTTCATTAGGTCCACCGTCACAAAATGTGGCGGCGGTCCCATCATTTGTCTAATTTGATCCGGTAACATGGGAACCTGGTTCACGTAGGATACCGGTTGACACAGTGGTTGAATAAACCATGTGGCATGTGCTCAGCGTTGGCATAGTTTTAGCACTGATAGGTCTTCCACTCGGTCCTCGTATTAAACCAACGGATGATTATAATACTCGGGGTGTTCCAATTGGATCACGAAGAGGTCCAATAGATTGTATAACCATTGATGTGGTAATGGACGAACGTTTCATAGGAATGAAGTATATCCAAATGGCTCTAGACTCAATGTGCGTACAAATGGAGTCGATGGCAGGATCAACTGTCTATCTTTTTCAATACCAGCGAACACCGAGTGTGTTGTCGATAGTGTTTGTGTTGAATCCCCATGAGAAACTAAAACATCAACTTGTTGAGAAGTTGATGAGTGGCTAAGTGGGGTTGTGCAATGTGTTTCTAGGTCCACTACGCCTGTTTCAATACCTGACGTCAACGAATGCACGTCGATAGTAGATGTGGTAACCTGGATGGACACGATTTGGGAAGGATCTGTATTTTCAGTTCTTTTCGATCCTGTCTCACACTCTGCATTTTCTTTTCTCTCCATCTCTCGGCTCACTACAATTTCTATTTCAACTAATTCTCCCTCATCCGTCCTTATATCCCCTGGAGAACCGGTGTTCTCAATATTTCAAGCTGAGTCAAAACTTTCGTCATGTGGTATCGGGCCAGCATGTTTAGGAATGCGGGAAACATCGATATCATGATCTGAGTCTGAGTCACCATCGGAATCACTATCATTACCATCGGAATTAGGCATGTTGTCATCATCGGAAGTCGAGGCTGAGATGACTTTGTCCGGATCATCTCGAGAGTCAAGAGATGTGACATCAGCATATTCATCATCTGAGAACAATAGCACAGATGCAAAATCAACATCACCCCCATCTCCAGTTCCCCTCATCGGACTGTTTTCTTTTACCTCAACCCGATCAAGAACCCCTTGTTCTTGACCCTGCTCAATATTTTGACCACCCTCACCACCTAATTGGTTTGCACACGGGGCAGGTCCCTCCGGCTCTGGCTGGACCATAGGTGTATTCTCTAACCTACTATCACAAACGGTGACTACTGGTCTGCATATGCCAAAACAACATCTGGAATAACGACAATGTGTTCAAAAGCAATATTAGATGGTACCTTCAAGAAATGCATCCATTGTTGTGGACCCTGAGTGGCACCTTGTCGCCTTGGAATATCTTGGTTAGACTCCATGATTCAACAAATGATCAACTGTAGAAACCGTTGAAATGGAACGAATCTCTGGCCTTAGTCAACTTTGATTTACCAATTCAATCAGCTCATTCCAAATCAGATAGCATAATCAATCTTCGTATTAAAAGCAGCAGCATGAAACATCCTCAGCACAAAAATGTTACATCTGTCAAGGCCTGTGTGCTTGGGTGTCATGCATCTATTCAGGATGCTGAATAGAGTGTACCAAACTGGTGGTAAATACTTCCTCTTGAATAAAGATGATCGGGTCAGTGGTCCTTTAATTGTGTCTTTGTAGCCTAGAGACATGAAAATGATCCACTTTGGCAGTGAAATACTGGTTTCTTTCATTCACATAGTGAAACTGGATAGTATACCAGAACTGTTGCAGATAGATCAGTGGAACAGTTATTGTCTTCGTTAGAGCGATTATGAGCGGATGGCCTTTCAAAATCTCCAGAATGTTTTTGTGATCAAGATTCACACTTCGGTCAAGTGTGTAGTTGTTATCATCAAGCTTCAGATGTTGAGACTTTGGAAGTAATTCATCATCCAAATTCTGGGCATTCACAGATACGTGAGATGATCTGTGAGATGGCATAGGAGTGTTCTCATCTGATGAGTTGCCATCAAATCGCTCAACAAAGGCCATGGTAATCC
This sequence comes from Saussurea involucrata, assembly GCA_033807775.1. NCBI lineage: Eukaryota > Viridiplantae > Streptophyta > Magnoliopsida > Asterales > Asteraceae > Saussurea > Saussurea involucrata. The sequence continues at coordinate 9,266 of JAWVWS010001156.1, forward strand.
TGTGAAAGATTAGCCAAAGGATGACTTTCTGAACTTTTGGAGAAATTTCCCAAAAATTTCCTAAGTCTGGGGTTTATCCATGCCACTAAACATTATTATCGCATGAAACTTCTTATCGCATGGAACATGTGTAACACCCCAATTCTAACCCTACTGGGTTAAAAGCGTACAGAGCAGCTAAGTACATTTCATAACAAAATAGGCATAGTTATAGACAATCGGACGTTACGGTACAAATATACATATATATACAGTCCCAAAAGTAACTACACAAAAGTGGGTTGTCCGGTAAGTTAGCCTCCAAAAATATCCACTCTTGGTCTCTCAACCCGGATAGTCCCCAGTCTGTCTCTAGTACCTGCCATAGAATAACAAATGTGGCTGAGCAAAAAACTCAGTGAACAGATCAACAAAATCATCAATAAACAATATAGGGTAAGTACAAATTATCCCTATAACCATGAAACGATAAAGAATTCAATCGAATATCACAAAGATATAACAAAGGGGTTCACGTAATCACCCGTTCCGTGTTTTGTGTAACTCAAGTTCACATAAATCACCTTAATACACTAAACCCGTTGTTCCCAAAGAATGTACGGTTCAATGGGCATAAGTGAGAACTAGCAGTGTGGGCACGACACCCATTAGCCCTCGACTACTATTAAAGCAATCCTAGTTATGTTTTGTTCCTAGGATATCCATTCGCCCTCATGGCCTGATCAGGGCCAACGCACTCACCACACATACACGAGGACGCCATAGTGATTATAGCCACCATGGAAGCATCACAAGGTCGGTGCCCCCGACAAAGTGTCTGGGTAAAGGATCACAACAAATGTGATCTAACCGGATCATAATGATATAACAAGAATAAATAAACAAATATGGATTGACTCTATCTAGTCGTGCCATTGTTAATTCGATAATCTCACGATCATTAGAACGAGTCAACAATTGATATTCATCATATTCCATTCGCGCCTCAGCGTTCGGAGTAAAACTCAAGAACCAGGCCAACGGTCCCTATTAGGGGCAACAGACTTTGGAACACTCCTAAGTCGTGCTCAACTAATGGGACACCAAATGGAATTCAACGAAGGAATTACAAGATGAAAGTGCAAGAATCAACATCATTGAGTTCTTTTCGTACCGTAAGTGTATTTTTCGGTAAATCAAGTTTGATGGAATGACCCTCATCAATAGGTCACTCCCGTTTCAATTAAATAAGAGATCCGTACCTTTATATAGCCGATATACTCAAACACGACGCTCGAATGCCCAACGTTTCCAATCCTTGCTAATTGGATTTCCTATCACAAGTAATGTAAACTTAGAACTATATATGATTAACTATGTTTGATTTACCTTTTTATCCTATTTGTAGCTTTCTTTTAAGTTAATTAATCTTTATTCGCATCATAATAAACTTACAACTCATTTATAGTGTTGGTTAGAGGATGGTACGGTTACTCAAGCAAACAAACAAAACAGTGCAGTCCCCTGCACATTTCAGCTTCTGTCCATCTTTGTATTTTCCATTTTACTCATACTTAGGAGCTGAACTTGGTGTTATTGTCTAAATGAAAATCATACATATGCCTCTTAGGAATCCAATCGCACCAGAATCATGTTATTTGGAGCTATGACCTATTTTATACGAATTTTATACTAACAGTGTGCAAATCCCGAGTTACAAAGACCAGCTAATGCTCCAATTTGGCATACTTATGCTCCAATTTGGCTTTAGGACTCTTCATAGTTCTAGACAAACTAATCTTTCCAACCATATATTACACACCTCAATTGGATCAATGGTTGATTTTATACACATTTTTAAACAACCTGCAGATTTATGATTCATTCCAACAACACCATACAAACTATTTTTAACATATTAACACTACCAACTTGATTTGGTAACCATTCTAAACCATATATTGACAAGATTAGAGTATTTATGTTTTTATTTAACAGCCCTTAACATCATATATACCAAAGCCTATTTGAATATTAGGTTACCAAGTATCTAACTCCAAAGTTTTACAAAATTCTTACCTTAGGGATGTTTACAACATCTTTAAGATGAAGATTTCTTCAATTCCTTCAAACTCCAGCCCCTAACAACAAGAATACACACACACTTAATATGTATTTCAACCCAATAACCTAGATTTCAAGATAATAAGCTTACCAAATGGTTTACTTTCAAGATTTACTTCAAAATCATCAATATTTCATCATTTCTTCAAGGATTTGAGGCTTAATTTCATGGAGGAAGTTTTGGTCTAGGATTTGAGTAGAAACGTGAAGGAGAAGAAGATAAAATCTTGTTAGCTCTAATTTCTGTTGTAAAAAGTATTGAAAAATAGGCTAAGAGAAGACACTGGCAGAAGCCTCTGTCGGACACCAAGAGCATCAGAACCTTCACTTGTCATCCATCAAAAGATCATCAGAGGACAAGGTCACAGAGCCTCTGTCACTCTTGACAAAGCATCTGTGTTATGAACAACTGAAGTTGAAGATATTTTAAGACAAAGACAAGGACAGGAGTGCCCCTCACGTGCCTCTCCTGTACGAAGATCCTGAAGATCAATAGTACAAGCGTGCTCCTCTACTTTCCACGTGTCATCATCAGAGAGGTTGCAGCTTTTGCAGATTGCGGCGCACTACATTAACGTGTAATAGGATAAGTCCCACGACCTTGTCTCCTGTACTCGTATACTGGTTGTCCACTGTTTGTCCCTTGTCGTTTAGTATAAATAGAAGGCTCTACCAGACCTTTCTGGTAACAATTGCACAACACACATACACCAGTTTAGAGCATATATCTGTAAACACATACTTCACGGTGTTCTTGGTGTAATCTTGAAAAATCAAATAGAGATGAATCGTTGAGCTTTAACTTTGTTATTTACAGCTTTCATTCTTCTATTTTATGTGTAGTCTACCATACAATCAACTCAAACTGTTCTTAAAAACGCTTCCGCACTTACACTGATTTATACTCTGTTTTGAACTGTTTGTCGTTGATATATCATTGTTGAGTCAAAAGTGGGACCAACAATTGGTATCAGAGTAAACTTTGATTCTTAATATGAAAGGATCCACTCTGCAATGATCTCGACTTATTTTGGTAGATTTATGGATTGATTTTGACCCTTATTCATCAGTTTCAAAACAGCCCCTGTTTTTCTGTTATTTTCGACCAGTTCGACTCTAACAACTTAATAGGCACTGTTTCCTTGGTAAAATCATTCCATTAAGTGCTTTGTTCAAGTCTTTGAAAGTCTAAACTCATACTTCAAGTCAATCGCATCATCTGAAGACTTTTTCTTCATACTCTGTTTTCTGTTTCTCGTAAAATTACTCAAAAATGACGAATGCAGCAAACTTCTTTACTGCAGGTTCTTTGACCAAACCCCCAACTCTTCTCAGAGATGAGTATCCTCAGTGGAAAATCTGTATGATCCACTTCTTTGAAGGTGTAGACAAAGAACTTATCACTTATCTCTACAATCCACCATATGTTCCCATGGTAATAGTACCTAGAGTACATGCCACTGATACCACACCAGAGGTTGGTGAATACGATAAGCCAAAAGACATTGATAAATGGTCCCCACAAGATTGGGAAAAATATGAATGGGCAAAGAAGGCAAAATGACTTCTGATTATGGCCATACCTAACGACCTTTTTCAATCCTTAGATGTTTGTGAAACTGCCTGTGATCTGTGGAGAGGGCTGGAAAAGCAGCTAGAAGGTGTAGCCAAAACCTAGAGGAACAGAAGGGCTCAATGTATTAACGAATACTATGCCTTCAAAGCTCTGCCGTTAGAAACTCTACAGAACACTTATGACAAGTTCAACTCCTTGATAAACAAGTGCAAGAAGTTTGGGATCCACATAACCTCTAAGGAAAACAATGTCATGTTCCTCAAGAGCCTGAATGATGAATGGCTTCAACTATCCATGTCTCTGCAAACAAATCAAGACCTGGATACTTGGACCCTTTCAGACCTCTATGGCACCTTGGCTGCACAAGAAAGCCAAATAGCCCAGACGAAAGCCCAGATGAGTGGACCTCTGGCACTTGTAGGCAAAGCTACAGAGGTGCAAGAAAAGCCCAAGAAAGAAAAGGATCTGGAGGAGAAAAAGAAAAAGAAGAAGAAGATTCTGGTGGTTGATAGTGATGAAGAGGAGCTGGTGGATGAGGAAGAGGCAACGATGGCCTCTATAGCTAAATCTTTAGCTTTACTGACAAAAGAGTTCGGGAACAGAGGGTACAGAAGAAAGTCAGGGTATGAAAGAGATGAGAGGGATGACAGAGGTGGCAAGTACCAGAACCATGGGCCACCAAAAGGGTATGAGCAGAGGAACCAAGGGAGAGAAGATTCGCATGACAGAGCCTATGAACAGAAGGGAGGTGGAGATCACCAACAGAGGCAGAATGATAGAGCTGGATATGCACCAACAGACCCTAGAGAGATTCTGCCTTTTACAAAAAGAAGGCAGAGTACTATGCTCAAAAGTCACTCATGGTTGAACAGGAGAACTGGGTGTCCGATGAATCCTCTGACTAGGAAGAGAAAAAGAATGCTCTGTTCTGTGGGATGGCAGAAGTCAGCAGCTCCGACTCTGATAGTGAGGTATCCATTTCTAACTCACCCTCTAATGACACAGAAGCTAATCTGCTTAAACTAACAGAAGATTACAAAGAACTTGAAAAGACTTGTGCAGATGTTAGGAAAAAGCTTGCCTTCTATGAGAGAGAAGCCAAACTTCTCACTCAAGAAAAGCCAAAAATAACTTTAGAAAAGGAAGATCCTGAATCAAATTGGCATAAAGAACTAAAACCTTTAAAAGAGAAGATTTCTGATCTTGACTTAGCCTTAAAAGTCAAATCCAAAGAACTTTCGGATAATGAGAGTGACATGCTTAACATACTTGCTTTTAAAAACCTTTTTCAAAAAGAAAGAGAAGTTCTTCACCAAGATCTACTCAACAGAGATCTTTTAATTAAAAGGTATCAAGACGCATAGAAAGTGTATGAAAAGATAAATACACAAATAGGAAGAAGGGGAATTGGCTTCTGCGATGTGGATCCTTATACAGGAACCAAAAGAGACAAGTCCCTATCTTCTCTATTCTGTGTTGGAGATACTAAAAAACCAAGCTTTCCAAATCTATTCTCTGTAAACAAGAGGAAACCTCTGAAGATGTGTTGATCCAAACCCTCAGTGATTTGATAATGACTCTGAGAAACACTTAGTGAAACATGTAAGTAAACAATATGTATCAGTGTTTTACCATCAAAGAAAATATACCAAATCTGTTTAGTATCGCTGATGTAAAACATACGCTTTAAACTTATGCATTTAGCGAACACTGTTCATCAGTGAGCCCTGAGCCTGTTCAGTCTCACTGATGATCGCTGATAACTTATGTTGTTTCCTTATGATCCCTGAAGACAAGATTCACGTAAATTATGTTCTACGCTGAAGTCGAAGATCAAGCCAAAGAATCAGCGACTAAGTATACTAGTGACCTGATGCGGATATCAGCGAGACCAAGACTTGTCCACTCAACGTGAAGTTTCAAGTAGAAGACTTCAGCGAACGCTGAACTTTATTATTCACTGATAAGGAATCATTCAACGAACGCTGATCATGAAGCCTCCTCTATAAGCAACTTTTGTCTTATCCCCTTGCACGCCTCCGTACAATTTTGTCAGAACGGACATCCCTTTTGTCCAGAATCGTATAACCGACTCTGATTCTACACAGTTCATCATGCGTCCACTAGGTTGTCTACTGAAGTCAAATCATGCAACCAACCAGAGGCTGCCATGTGTAAAGGTGTACTGTTGTGCATTAAATGCATGCAGTATATAAAGAAAACCCTACTTCATTTTTTGATGATCGGCCATTCCTCTCTCGCTGAACTTACTATGTGAAAAGAATACTCTCCTTAGTATTCTTATTTTCTTAATCTCTATTTCTAGTGCAAGAAATCTTAGTGTTCTCATAGTTTGTTTAGATTAGGTTTATTCCTTAATCTTGTTCTGCAACAAACTGTAAATTGTTTGATATATATCAATAAACAATTTAGAAAGATAAAAATCGTGTGTTTGTATTCAACCCCCCCCCCCCTTTTACAAACTTGTATAACCCCTTTGGGACCAACAAGTGGTATCAGAGCAGTTTTTTTAATCTAATAAACAAGATCTTGCTTATACTATATCCTTTTCTCTTCCTTGCTATTTTCCATAATGGCTAACTCCACATACAAAAACTACATAGATAATGGCTCTCTTGCAAAACCTCCTTGATTCTCCAAATATAACTTCAATCTCTGGAAAAATCGAATGATACTCTTCCTTGAAGGTGTAGATCCTACTATACCTTACTACATAGAAAATGGACCCTATATTCCGCATATGATCCAAGCTTCTGTTCCAGCCACTGCAAATACTCCTGCCATTCTTGAAAGAATAATCCCAAGAGAAGTCTCTTAGTGGACTGATGAGGACAAGAAGAAGGTGCCCATCGATACTAAGGCCAGATCCATCATCTCAATGGCTTTTCCTGATGAAGTCTACCACTCCGTCATGAACCTGAAGAGTTCTAAAGCTATGTGGGACACTATATGTGTTCAATATGAAGGTACTACTGAAGTCTAGGATTCAAGAAAGATCAACCTGGTAAGACAGTATGAAAGTTTCATTTGTGGTAAGAATGAAACCCTCTCTGAAGTATATCAACGGTTTAACCTTTTAATCATTGACTTAAAAACTGTTGGTAAGGAATATTCTAACTTTGAGATCCTGACAAAGTTTCTGGAAAGTCTTCCTGAAAGTTGGGACAATTATTCTATGTGTCTTAAACTCTCAAAGGATCTGAAATCAATGACCCTCTCTACCTTATTTGGCACTATGCTCAATCATGAGCAGTCGTGTCACCTTAAGAAGAATCTTGTAAAAGATTCCAAAAGCACACCTGTTGCTTTACTCTCTTCAGAGTTAGTGCCTACTCAGCGATCTACTGTCACTATCACTGAGTTGGAATCTAACTCTGATGAATCATCAGAAGCTGATCCTTCAGAACTTGATGAGTCACTGGCCCTCCTGACTAATTCTTTCAGGAGATTCGCCAGAAAGAGTAACTTCAGAAGAAATAAATCTCTTTCCCTCACTGACAAGCCCAAATCTTCAACCCCTGTAGATAAGGCCACTGCTACCTGCTTTAACTGTGAAAAAGTAAGACACTTTGCTAGTGAATGCAGGTCAAAGAAAGTCTTCAAACCTTCATCTTCTTCCTACAAGAAATCCTCTAACCCCAGGGCTAGAGATGACAAATACCAGAAGCTGAAAGAAAAATATCAAAAGTTGAAAGGCTTCAAAAAGAAATGAAAAGGCATGATCGCTGAAGATCATGACTGGGCTGCTTCTGATGAAGAATCATCTGACTCTAATGATGATGAGGCAAATCTCTACCTCATGGCTCAAATAGAAGAAGAGGAAGAAAAAGCTGAAATTCCCTCTACTTCTACCTCCACCTCTCAGTTATCAAATTCTTCTACTAATATCTCTACTTCAGCTGATAATGAAGCTAATAAGCTTCGGACCATCGATCTATTGACTGTTGATTTATATGATGCCATGAATGGCAAGACCAAAGCTGAAAAACTGAATCTAGATTTAGCTGAACAACTTAAAAATTGTCAGCTGAAAATTCAAGAGCTTTTTATAATAGAAGAAAATTTGAAAGATCAGGTCTGCATAAATCAAGTCATTAGTATTGAGCGAGAACAAGCTATCGCTCCATTAATGGCTGAAAAGGCTACTGTTGAAGGATGGTGTAAATCCTCAACAACGATCACTGAGATAATTCGTGCTCAGATTCCCCTAAGTGGCAAAAGTGGTATTGGTTTTAAAGCTGACGCTGAGGAACCAACTACTGACCGTTCCATGTTTATGTTTGGAATGTTCGTGTCCTCTATCCCTGACACCTCTTCGTCTAAGTGTTCTTCTTCAAATACTCCCATTCATGAGGAAAAACCTACCTTTATTTCTAAGGGTAAAGGTAAGGAAAAAGTTTTTATTCAAAAACCTCAGAAGAGTACCTTTGTACCTAAGCTGAATGTTTCTAAAACTTCAGTAAGTCATCCCTCTACGTCTAAGACTAAGATCCTTGGATTTATTCAGCGATCTACTCCTAAACTGAAAGTGGATGTAATTGGTAAGAAATCCAAAGAACTGATAGTTCCTCTAATTTCCAAGGCCAAAGGTATTCTTGATGCTGGCCCTGCTCATTTAAAATTTTTGGCTAAGCGTACAAATGGTCCTAAACCTACTTTTAGCTATAGGAAATGTTATCATTGTGGACTTACTGATCATATTGCCAGTAAGTGCCCTACAACCACCAAAGCTGAGAAATTATCTAAGGTGAAGATCACTGCCCCCAAGGCAAAGAAGACCAATCCTGGTGCAAATCAGGTTAAGGTGAAAATAACCACCGAGGTTAATAAATTAACCAAAGTGAAGACTGTCACTGAAGCTGAATCTTCAAATGCTGCGAAGATTGTTGAACCTTCAACTTCCTCAACCACCACTGAGAAATGTGGACCCATAGTAAAATAGGTGCCGAAATCAAACTAATCTTTCTTTGTTTGCAGGTCCGGAAGGGTATCTGGTATCTCGATAGCGGATGCTCTAGACATATGACTGGCAAAAAGAATTTGCTCGCTGATTATAAGGAAGAAAAAGGTCCCTCAGTGATCTTTGGTAGGAATGGAAAAGGCTATACCCGAGGGTTTGGTGTACTCTCTAATGGTACAACAACCTTCAGAAGAGTCGCATACGTCGAAGGGCTGAAGCACAATCTTCTGAGCATCAGTCAGCTATGTGATACAGACTACAAAGTGCGTTTCACTAAGGAATCCTGCTTTGTCACTGACAAAAAGGAGAAAGTCTCTCTCAGCGGATACCGTTTGGAAAATGTTTATGTTATAAACATGGACTCGACAACCACTGAGAATTCTTGTTTCTTCTCCAAAGCTTCTTCTGATGTCAACTGTCTATGGCATAAGAGGCTCTCTCATCTCAACTTCAAGACACTGAACACTCTTTTTTCAAAAGAGCTGGTCACTGGTCTTCCTCAACATTCATACACTAAGGAATCTCTATGTTTAGCGTGTGAAAAAGGGAAACAAACCAAAGCAAGCTTCAAGTCAAAGCAAGTTTCCTCAGTGTCATCTCCTCTTCAACTTCTCCACAAGGATTTGTTTGGCCCTGTCAACGTTCAATCCATCGAAATACACTCTAGTCATCGTGGACGAATTGTCTCGCTACACTTGGGTTATGTTCGCTCAATAAGAAGTGATCACGGGACTGTATTAAAAAACAACTCTCTTGAAATTTTCTTTGAAAGCAAGGGTATTTCTCACAACTTTTCTTAAGTAAGAACACCGCAACTAAATGGAGTCGCTGAGAGAAGAAATCGAACGATCATCGAAGCTGCATGTTCAATGATCAGTGATTCTCATCTACCTACTCAGTTCTGGGCAGAAGTTTTCAACACTGCTTGTCTTACTCAAAACAGGTCGTTGATTGTCAAAAGATTCAAGAAAACAGCCTACGAACGTTTCCATGGGAGAAAGCCTTCAATTAGCTTTCTTCACATCTTTGGATGTCAGTGTTTCATACTGAACAACAGGGATGCCCTTGGAAAGTTTGATCCCAAGGCTGATGATGGAATATTTCTTGGATATTCTTCAATCTCCAAAGCCTTCAGAGTCTTGAATCGTAGAAGAAAAACTGTAAAAGAAACAATCCACGTCACTTTTGACGAATCCCGTTCAGTGAATTCAAGACCTTCTACTGATACTGAAGAACTCAATCAATAAATTGTCATTGGTTTCAGTTGTTCCTCTCAACACTATGCCTGCTTCTGAACTATCTACCTCAGATATCCCATCTACTTCTCAACAATCATTGAATGAAATGACATCTGAACCTCTTCCTCTTTTGCCTGAAATACCTGAAGTTCCTGAAGCTTCTTCTTCAGCTCCTCCAGAAGTTCAAATTGAGTCAACGAATCATGCTCCGGCTCAGCGATGGACTATCAGTCACACCATTGATCAGATTCTTGGTGATCCAAACGCTGGTGTTCAGACTCGACGAGGTTCAGGTAACATTTATTTATTTGTTAACTTTATTTCTCTGATTGAACCAAAGAAAACAGATGATGCCCTCAGAGATCCAAACTGGGTCAGTGCTATGCAAGAAGAGCTGACAGAATTTGAAAGAAATAAAGTTTGGAAACTCGTTCCAAAACCATCTGACAAGTCAGTGATAGGCACTAAATGGGTCTATCGAAACAAGTTGGATGAACATGGAACTATAACCCGCAACAAGGCTGGAAGACTGGAAGGTCTTGAATTCACTGAACGGGAAGCAAGACTATAAAAGAAACAATCCACGTCACTTTATCATCTACGATGAAACCTTTGCCCCAGTAGCAAGACTGGAAGCTATTCGTCTATTCTTAGCATACGCTGTTCACATAGACTTCAAAGTATATCAAATGGATGTGAAATCAGCATTCCTTAACGGAAGGCTAAATGAAGAAGTCTATGTTGAGCAACCTCCAGGATTCACTTATCCTAAGCATCTAGGTTATGTATATAAGCTGGATAAGACACTCTATGGCTTAAAGCAAGCTCCTCGTGCATGGTATGACATTCTCTCTACTTATCTCCATGTTGAAAATTTTGAGCGAGGTAAAATCGATAAAACTCTATTTTTCAGGAAGGTAAAAGGTCATATTATTCTTGTTCAAATATAGGTCGATGATATTACATTTGGTTCTACTAACCCTGGATTATGTACTCGTTTCGCTGAAAGAATGAAAGCTGAATATAAAATGAGTATGATGGGTGAACTGACATATTTCCTTGGTCTTCAAATCAAGCAGAATGAAAAAGGCACTTTCATTCACCAAGGTAAGTATGTTAAAGATATGCTGAAAAAGTTTGATTTAACTCAAAGCTCAGCTATGAAAACCCCAATGGCACCGCCGCTGACACTTAACAAAGACCCTTCAGGGAAACCTGTTAATGTCATAGCGTACCATGGGATGATCGGCTCTCTTCTGTATCTTACAGCTAGCCATCCTAATATTATGTATGCAACTTCTTTATGTGTACGATATCAATCTGAACCTAAGGAATCTCATTTGATCGTTGTAAAGCGTATTTTTTGATACCTTTAGGGTACTCCTAACCTAGGTCTTTGGTATCCCAAAGACTCAGGGTTTGATCTAATCGCCTATTCAGATAGTGATTTTGCAGTATGCAAATTGGATAGGAAAGGCACCACAGGAGGCTGTCAGCTCCTGGGTGGAAAGCTGGTGAGTTGGACAAGTAAAAAGCAAAATTCAGTGTCCACCTCAACCGCTGAAGCTGAGTACGTAGCCACTGGAAGCTGTTGTTCTCAGGTCTTATGGATGAGAAATCAACTATTGGAATATGACCTTCAGCTCTCCAAAATTCCAATCTATTGCGACAGCACTAGTGCCATCGCCATAGCAAACAATCCAGTGCTACCCTCAAAGACCAAACATATCGAGATCAGGTATCATTTTATCAGAGATCATGTGATGAATGGTGATATAGAACTTCATTTTATTCCAACTGACTTTCAGTTAGCTGATCTGTTGACCAAACCTCTTGATGAGACAAGATTCAACTTTCTCATCAGCGAGCTTGGAATGCTAAAATTGGAAGAGTAAAATCTTCAGTGGTTAACATTAGATCAGTGATAATATGAACTTGTATACCCCTATTAAGCATCTAATCTCTGAACAAAATTGATTCGCTGATATCAAGGTATGTTCTCTCTCTTAATCGCTAACATTCGCCTCAGCATGCAAGATTTCAAAATAAATTACATCGATGAATATCTCTTCCTTTCAGTGATTCTTTTGAAACTCTAAATTCTCACTGATATTTCTAATCAGTGCTTCTTATTTCAAAAATGTCCCTGAGTTTTTCAAAAACCCTCAGAGACAACTGTAAATATGAAAGGACGTTTGTGACGCATCACAACGGATAAACCCTGCCACGCCTTTTCGTCTGACACGCTCGCCCGTATTGTTTTCTTGTCCAATAAGATTTAAGGGACGTGTCACGTGTCATCATGAAAATTTTTTCCCGCTCATCAGTTTCTCTATCTACTCTCACTATAAAAACCCTTCGAGTTTATATTTTTACCTTTTACGCGATCATACTCTCTAAAGCAATAGAACTCTGTTGTATTCGGATTATTTTCTCAAGAACTTGTGATTCATCATCTTCTACTTCAACAAAACAGGTTAATCATTTCTCTCCTTAATCACTCAAAAACTTGTTTTTGATCTTATTATTGTTTTTAAAAGATCAAACAAAAGAACTTTCTAAAAGTGAAATCATTTTATTCATGGTTTTATGAACATAATCTGTTTACAGGTTGTTCTTGTTAGTTTAAAATAAAAATCTTAAACTTATGCATTTCATACGTTTTCCATAATCCCTTCCATAAAAGGAAACTGGTAAAACAAGATATTTTCACTAGTTTTGTACTTCTTTTCAAAACTAGAAACCCTAGTTTACCATTTCTTTTTCTAAATAGAAACAGAAAAACCATAAAAATCTTATTGTGGAATCTCTTTCCATTTTAAGAAATTTTTTTCATCTTCTTCATCCTTTTGTGTTCTGAACAGAAATGACAACTGACAACACCAACGCTGCATCTCCTGCATCTTCTGACAACGCTGAACTCCCAAAGGCAGCAAACATGAAACACTCCCTAGACTAGATTCAGTTCCAATCCAACAACCCCTACGCTCTCTTGGAATTCCCCAAGAAGAAGAATATCACCCATCTTGATGATGCTGTCAACTTTATCAAGACTTGTCCTATGGCGATAGCCCTGACCATCAAACCCCCTGCTCACAAAAACCTACTTGCTCAGTTTTGGTATACCGCACACCGAACCACTGCCACATCCACCAAAAACCCTAACTGCAAGCATGACGTGATTGCTTTTGAAACTGAACTTGGTGAAGCCCAAATCACCCCTAGTGCTATACGATCAGCCCTGAATCTTCCAGGAAGCTCCAAGTCTCATCGCTTCGTCCCATTCCCTGACTCTAACACCACTGCAGGAAAGGCGGAACTTATCTCCTTCTTGGACATGATGCGTTACAACTGGAACCCTGATCGTTTGGGAAACCCTGATAAGAAGATAACGACTATGCTTAAGAGTAAGATGCCCAACGAGCTCAACTTCATCTTTGTTAACATCATAAGCTGCATGTCTGCAAAGACTGGGTCAACAGATCAGGCTTCCAAGACCCAGACTGCCATGGGATATGCCCTTCTCAAAGGTCTTCACGTGGACTGGGCTAGCCTGATCTTCGAAGATCTGTTGGAGCGAGTGGACGTCGCTGATCGTCCAGTCGTGGTTCCTTATCCCCGCTTTCTCAGTGCTATCTTCCTGCACGGCCTGAAAGAAAGGTACCCCAAGGTTGGTGACCTGAAACTCTCTCAGGTTGGCCCGAAGATACTTGACTACAAGCCCATCCCGAACGAGGTACGTCTTTCTCAACTATTACCTCTTCTTCACTCTCCTTCTTTTATTTCTTCAACTACCTCAATGGCAGCGATCGACCCAACCACCACCTCTTCCAAAAAGAGGAAACATTCTGAATCCCCCTTGGCAACCATAAGACTAAGAATACCTCAAAGGAGCAACCCAAGCCTTCCCAGGCTGAAGACTCCACGTCGGTCCCTCTGAAGACGACGATGGAAAGTTCCGTGGTACACTCTGCCACATCCGCTGAAGCCACCCCTTCCTCAATCGTTCTAGTGAATCCATTTGATGAAACTTGCATGGATCAGGACCCCCACTCTCAGTACCTCCAAGAACTGAAGAGATTTTCCTCAGCGGATCCAACGCTGAATCTGCTACCCACGCCCTCTTCACAGCCTTTGCTTCTTCCTCTCATTCTTTGGTCTCTTCAAAATTCATATTCCCTACTGCATCACCTTCAAATGTCATCCATCTGGACGACAGTTCTACTGCTGAACTACAACGACTGATGCAGATGAATCAAGGACCTGAAGGCGCTTCCACCCATCGAACGCTGGAAGATGACATGGAAAACTTGTCAGGCTACCGTGACATCAACACGTTTTCCAACCCGCCTCCAGGTACCCTAAACACTCCTCTCTCTGGACCCCCAACTTCTAAGCTTTCCTTTGTTATGAAGTTCTTTTCTGTTACAGGTCCTAACTTGGGCACTATTAGCAACTCCCTTATGGAGATCGCTAATAAGGTGGAAAATCTCACCACCACAAACTCCACAGCGGTTACAGACGCTGGGGAGACGCTAAAGAAACTGGTCGACGCTGTCAAAGACAAGGCTACAACCACTGATGTCTCCAATCTTGAAGGTGGTTTGTCTACTGTCGCTGAGGCCATCACCAACAATTCTTCCACCATCAGTGCCCTCAAAAGCACCAACGACAACCTCTCCACAAACTTCAAAACCCTATCCAGCGAAGTAACAACGCTGAAGACAGAGGTTGGTAATCTTCGGGGAGAGGTGAAGTCTCTGAAGACTGAGGTGAGTGATCTAGATCACAAAGTTGGCTCCTCCAACAATCTGCTCAGCCAACTCCTCTATCGGCTCAACGCTCACACTGTTCCTTTATCCCACTCTTCTCATGACAACCGGGAAAAATTGGAAAAGGCAGTGGAGCACATTGTCAAGACTACCCCTGCTATATCTGGCCTTGAAGACAGATTAGCTACGGTTGAAACCCGTTCAGGTCTCCCTAGCCATGAAGACAAGGGTCCTAAACAGGTATTTGATGCTACCACTACTGCTGCTGCTACTTCCTCCCCCATCCAAAATGTGGAAGCGGGGGAGAAGGAAAAGGAAACTGAAGACGTTCCCCATTTTGCTGAGGGAGAGGATAAAGAGGAAATTGACGAAGAACCTCGGGGAGATAAGAACCCTGAGGGAACCGAGAAAAGTCCCTCTCACTCTGAGGGGGAGCAACTCTAAGACCTCACTCACTCTCATGCTGCTACAACGGTTCTATCTTCAGAGAATGAGGAGGAGGATGATGATGCTGAAGAAGACGAGGACCTAGATCTGAAAGATGACGAACCTTCATCATCACCAACTGATGATGATGATGATGATGGCTTCGCTTTCCAGCAAAAGAAAACAAGGATCCCTACTCAAAAGGGAGTTGTAATAAAAGAACAAGGGGAGGGGACCAAAAAGACTTCTCCAGCAAAAGCGGCCAACTCTGGAAAAAAAAGGCCTCATTGAGGACAACTTTTCTATTTTACTCAAAAATGCAGTTTGTCAGGTATGTTACATCCTATTCCCATACAATGTATCCCTCCTCTACCCCTTTTCAATCTCAACCCTTCTCATTCTCAAACCTCTATACACTTAGCTCATCCTTTCTCTATTTCTTCTCCCAAATGATTTAACCTGTAAGATAGTTTCGTTTCAGCTAGTCCTCTTCCCTGCTTGAGGGTCAAGCTGAAGCTCCTCTCGACAATCTAGAAATAATCCCAGCCTCCAGAGATGATGATCAAGAAATAATTCCGGTCCTGAACTCGACCAATGACGTTTTTGAAGAACAAGAAGAAGAGTTGCTCTCGCACCGAA